>JBBCBC010000339.1:0-17162 GCA_037126765.1 Stenogyne calaminthoides
TTGAATGATTTGACACGTAAATATTAAGTTGACTTTGTGATTTTGTAATTATTAGATGCCTCTTGTCACTATTATATTTATAACAAAAACATATGGATTTGAATCCAACGTGAGAAATATATATTCAAAACTTAGAGTTACAAAGATTATGAAGGTTTTTACTTTTTTTTTTAAAAGATAAATATTGTATTTAGTTTTGTTCCTAGAGAAAGTACAAATTAAACATAGAAAACACATCTTATGAATTTGATTAATTAATTAGAATCAAAATGATGAGTTGCTTTAATTTCAGTATGTGACCTATGTCATATTTCCATGCTCCTTCCTTTAACCATGGTCGTCGCCCGCTCCATGGTTGTCGCCCGCACCATGGTCGTCGCCCGCTCCATGGTCACCTCCCACACCATGGTTGTCGCCCGCACCATGGTCGTCGCCCGCGCCCGCACCCGCATGGTCGTCGCCCGCGCCATGATCGTCACCCACACCATGGTCGTCGCCCACGCCATGTTCACCCGTTGGTCGCCCGCACCATGGTCGTCGCCCACACCATGGTCATCACCCGCGCCATGGTCACCACCCACACCATGGTCGTCGCCCGTGCCATGGTCATCGCTCACACCATGGTCGTCACCCGCGCCATGGTCGTCCGCACCATGGTCGTCGCTCGCGCTATGGTCGTCGCCCGCGCCATGGTCGCCCACTCGTCGCCCGCACCATGGTCGTCGCCCGCGCTATGGACGTCACCCATACCATGATCGTCAACCTGTTTTTGGTCGTCAAAAAGCGGCGAGCGAAGCCCCTTACTACCCGGGGCTCACTAAAGATGCTTTCGCGATGTTTGCGCTTCAAGATGCCAAGATGTCACATACAACGCATGCCGCGCCTGCTCACCCGCATGCTCGGTCACCCGCGCTATTGACGACTAGGCACCCTCGATATAATTGCGTACACAAAGAGGCAAAATATACTTAGCCAATTCTGTGAGACTTGTGATCAAGGTAAAAGGGATAGAGAGATTTGAGTCAAAGTTTCTCACTTACCAAAGAACGATTTTGGCTAACCTAACACGTAAACAACCAACATCAGAGAATCTTGCCCAAAATGGCCGAGAAGACTCTGAAGATATTGTTGGTTCTACCGCCGCGGACTCAAAAGGGAAAACCTAGGCGCAAATCTCCGCACTACCTGCAACCCGCCGCGCTTCAGAGCTGGAAACGTGCTTAGCTTGATGTAATAGGTTTTTAGAGTCCAACTTAACCGGAAAACATTTAACGCTGGGTCAAACTCCCTTGAAGCGCGAGAAAGACCAACTAATGAACTTGTAGTATAAATACTAGAAATTAAGACTCATTCAGGGGTTGACAAATTTTACATTCAATACAACGGCTTTATCAGCCAACAAAAGAGGCCTTCGGCCCAAATCCTCTCGCATTTACTTACTTGCATTTATTCTCTCGTATTCTCATCATTGTTATTCAATGAAGAACATTCGTTGTGTTCCTCGTTGATTACACATGCACTCTCATTAATACTTGTTTGTATCATCAAATCACATAGCCATATCACAAATCTTGTTCCGTAATTTTTGGTGTACAACATGTACTATGATATATTTTAAACCGCGTAGCACGCGGATCTAAATACTAGTATCTTTCATAATTAAATATGAGATTAAATTTTTTATAATCAAGTAACTTGTAATCATTTTGAAATCGCTCCTGATTATTTTGACTTTTTTTATTTTAATTATGTAAGTTTGTGAAAATTTTAAAATTGGCCAAGGTGACCTTCTATTGCAGGTCACATATTCAGTCATTGCACGTGTGGGGTTTTATTTGACTTTTTCTTTTACATGAGGCAAGATTATTTGATTTTTATGTTTTTAATAATTTATTAAATTAGTAAAAAATAATAAAATTAAATTTTTAAATTTTTTTAAAATATTCTCAAATAATGTTAATGGATATTTTATATGATAATTTATACTACTTCCATCCCGGAAAAACGTGCACACCACCTTTATTATCGAGTTTTTGTGAGCGAGTTGTTTATTAGTATTTCAAATAATAAAGTGATTTTTAAAGAGGGGTATTATAGATCTACCTCTCATCTATTGCTGCATCTTTAAAGATTATTTTATCATTTTAAAATACTAATAAAAAACTCGCTTGCAAAAACACGTGAAAACAGTAAACATGCACGTTTCTTTGGGACGGTGGGAGTATTATTTAAACAAAATTAAATTTTATAATTCTATTTATTAAAAAATTTAACTACCTCAAGATAAATTAAATTTTGCTAAATTCAAATTTTAATTTACAAATATTTTATTTTAATATTTAAATTAATTTAGTAAAATTTAATTTATCTTGTGGTAGTTAAAAATTTTAATTAGTAGAATTATAAAATTTAGTTCTTTTTAAAAATAATATAATTTTTATATAAAAAATATTGAGCAACATGATTTGAGAATATATAAAAAAAAAAAAAAATTCAATTTTTATTATTTTTCTACTAATTTAATGAATTATTAAAACAAATAATATCACATTAACATAAAAATCTAATAATATTGCCACATGTAAAAGAAAAATTCAAATAAAACCTAACATGTGCATTGACTGAATATGTGACCTGTAATAGTAGGTCATCTGGACAAATTTCAAAATTTTCACAAATTTATAGAATCAAAATCAAAAAGTCAAAACAATTATGACCGATTTTTCAAATGATGACAAATTACGAGACTACAAAAAATTTAATCCCATTAAATACTTATGTTGAAATGAGCACCTTAATTTTTTTCTCAAATAGCTGAAGAGTCAAAGGTTGCATTTGGATCACGCCGAGGATTTTAATGAATTTTCTTTCAAAATGATTATTATACGGGGACGACCGCGAACCTATCTAAATCTGGAATACATTTTTAAGTAAAAGGACGATTATATACATATAAGATTATAGCAAAATCGACAATGATCATCAACATAAATACAAAATTAATGCAAACTTGGAATTCATATATTAATTTTTTCATGTACCATTAAGATACAGATCAGCTACATTAATACTGAAACAAAAGTGGAATTTAAGGAAATTTCACACAAAATTGATCAACAAAAAGGAGAAGTATATAACAATTTATCTTTTGCTGATAATTCCAAAGGAACTAGCTTAAATTATTTATATAAGTAGGGAGGTATAGCTAGCTAGCTAGTTGATAGCGCTGCAAATTCTTCTTATGATTCCATTTTGTCCCACAAGCGGCTGAGTCTCCCCCATTTTGATCATGGCAGCCGCGAAATCGGCTGCAAAAGTAGCGGGGTTGGTGCTGTACTGAGTGACAATGGCGTCGGTTGATCCTCCATTGAAAAGATTTTGATCCGAGGTAAGAAGGCCCCTCCTTTGTACCAAATTCCTGAAGTAACTGTTATCAAAAGAATTAGGTGTCACTAAATCCAGTGGTGCCAAATTGGAGTCACCGGTCCCGGCAGTTTGAGGGCATGTCTGTCTTCTAGTGGTCGCAAACCCAGCATCAATGTCTGTCCCGTTGCTGTATATCCTAGTGCGGAACGACCCGCATTGGGCTAGACCTATTGTATGTGCCCCTGCATATTTTTATATTTAACACAATTAATTTCAATTTTCTTTTTTTTTTTTGATGGGCAATTAATTTCATCTTATCTATTTAAGTAGAGTAATTAAGTTACCAAATTCACATGAATTACCTTTTTTCAAAGTAATCACGTTTTAGCATACAAAGTATACTATTTAAAATTAACACGAAAAAAGTCCAGCTCCTCTAATTTGTAGAGAAGTGCAGAATTAATTCATTTATATTATTTTCCTAATAGTTATTCTTGTCAAAATTAGTAAATAGAGTTGACCTGATAAGGCAACCATGTCTCTAGGAGTGAGATTATTCTTTGAGGCGAAAGAAGTGATGAGTTGTTGCAGAGTGGCAGTAGGGGGAGGAAGATCGGAGTTGGCCTGAGCACGATTGGCGGTGGTAGAGTCTCTTCTTCCAAGCCTCACATTCCATGACGGACCACCAACCTGCATATATCATGCATAAATACATATACGATAATTAAACAAATTAATTACTTACTCAACTTTAATTAATTAGCAAGTGTGACAATTATGAAGAGTGAACTAATTACAAGAACGGAGGCATCTCGTGCTGCTAGAGTTAGTACGTCTGCGCAAGAAACGACGCCGGGGCATACACGCTCGACAGCAGCTTTGGCGGCGTCTATGACTTCGTAACCTCTTACGGAATTGGCATTAGGGAATGCGGTCTTCTCGCTCTGGATGGTGGGGGTTTCGTCCAGTAGGATGGACGCGTCGCAGCCCTGGACGAAACAGTCGTGGAAGTGGAGGCGGATGAGGGAGGCTGCCATCCGTCTCTCACGTGCCACTGCTAAGCTGATTGAAGATCGGATTGTACTTGCTGCACTGGGGCATGTAGTGGCGTAGAATGTGGCCGAAAGTTGTGCTTCGGATGGCACCATGTTGGAGAGCAACAACGCTAGTGTTGTTATGGCGAAAATTGAGCGAAAGGAGCCCATTATATTTTATTTTTTAATGAGGAAATGTTTAATTTGCAAGTAATGGAAGTTGATGAAGAAGATGAGCAATGGCCTCTGAATTTATAGTGTCTGGGAGTAAGAAAAAGAAGTGAAATTGGTGATAATTTGGTCACTGATGGCTGCTGCTAGAGATATGCATGTGAATTGTGATAATTTTCCAAGTTGGACTTAGTCTGTGTAGTTTTTCGAATTTTAGCTAGCTATAATTTTGTTTTGTATGTGTATGGTTGGTACAAGAGCTTAAAGTCTACATGCAACCCCACGTACACCTAATTATTGAGATCATAAAGTCAAAGGTATATTTGTTAATTAGCTAAAAAAATCTAAATTTCAATGTCGGTCTAATTAACTCTATAAAATAATTTGAAAAATCCACATAAGTACACTCAACTTGGATAAGTGTTGAAATGTCTAAGAAAGAAAGATAACGATGTATACACCCAAGCGAATCTTATTGTGTTAATTATTGATGTGTTTAAATCATGTCCTCAAATACAGAAAAAAAATAACACATAGTCAATACAAAAATATATAAAATTACATTTATATAATACAATTGGTACCAAAATGATGACTCGTGAAGTTTAAATATAAAGATGAAATATCATCTTTGTCCAACAAAAAAAAAATGGCAGGATCTTTGTCCAAACAATATTGATATTAACACATCACATTAATTAGAATAATCATGGATACAACCTATGCACATATCATTCATATATTTCATGTCTCTTCCAACTGCTTGCACAAATTAGCAGGCAAAACGGGGGTATTTTCGTTATTGTCACATAAAATTACAGTCCCATAATAGCCTCATAATACAGTCCCACACAGTGGCGGAGCCAGGAAATTCATCGAGAGGGGCCCAAGGTCTCATGACTGTTTCAAGGTCACAAGACTTTGACTTATAGTAAGATTTTAGATTGTCTTCTTTTGTTATCTGAGAAAAGTGCAATTTATTATTTTTTCCATATTAATAGTTGCACGATTCAGCGTAAATAAGTTACATTTTCAGTATAACAAGTCACACGTTTTAAACGACTACTAAAACAAGTCTGTGAGTGCACATGAAAAAAAAAGGCACACTTTAAAATTTAAATAAGAAAATACATTGTTTGGGACTTGGATACTAACACATTTGTCTTTTAAAGTCACCCTCGTACCATTTGATCACAAAATAAATTAATAATTATATCATACCCTAATATATATATTAAAGTTTCAAAGGGGTCAGGGAGGCCCAGTGACCCCCTTGGCCCCATCAGTGGCTCTGCCACTGGTCCCACAATCCTTCCATGTCAATGATACTATATATAATAATAGTTTTCCGACCGACCTAAAAAACTCTCAGATGATTATATATAGGGATGGACGGTACGGCATACCGAAATTTTCTCGCCATACCGTTATCGTATCGAAATTTTTTATACCGAAAAATGTCATACCGTTATCGTACCGAAAATTCGGTATACCAATACCGTACCGAAATTTCAGTATATACCGGTATATCGAAATATTTTCGGTATACCAAAAATATTTTCGGTATACCGGAAATTTTTCGGCATACCGGTATATTTTTTCGGTATACCGGAAATTTTTCCTGTATACCGAAATATTTCGATATTTCGATATACCAAAATTTTATATATTTTCATACCGTTATCGTACCGAAATTTTCGTACCGTACCGAAAATTTTGATATACCGAAAATTTCTATAAAATCGATATATTTTGGTACGTTAAGTGCGATATACCGGTATTTTCGGTATTTCTTCCACCTTTTATAATACCTGCATATTGATTGGTGTGAGAATTGCTTGAAATTTTTGTTTTTAATTGCTCAAATTTGATGGGATTTTATGCGTTTTTCTACATTAATTTATTTTAATTGCACTTGAGATTAGAAAGAGTAAGGCTTGTTGGTTTTGTAGGAAACGGATGAAAAAACGAGCAAAATTTAGAGCAAAAACTGTTTTGATCTAGGAGTATTTTGGATAAAAGGGTTGAACCACGTGAAGCTCCTCAAAAAGAAGGTCACAACAAAAAAAGAATCAATTTAATCGAAGTTCGATAGCTCGAGTTATGAGCCAAACAAAATTGTTGCGCAGCTGAAAATAAGTACTCGGCCCATTCGCGAAAATGTAAAAAAAAAAGAGGCCCAGGAGCCCACAATTCAGTCATTAATTGGTGCAAATGATGGCCCAAAGTTGAAACCCAATTCCCCCATCAAAGATGAGACCATGAATTAATTCTTGAACATATGGAACAAAGGAAAAGGAGTAAGGAAATGCTTGACCCCACCCCTGAATTATTTCAGCCGCGCACAAATCAGGAGTAATGGAAAGAAGAAAAATGGCTGCACCTTTATGAGCGACTCACGTTTTTCTATTGACAAAGTCTAGTATGAAAATTTTCATACATGAAAAACTTTAATTTACAATCAAATTTTGTAATTGGTGAAGGTAAAATAAAATTGAGTGGTTCATGGTTCACCCGGCCCGAATAGGTCATAATTTAGGGTTCATTATTTAGTGTTTAGGGTCTAAATGGTTGATTTAGGGCAATTTTATAGATTTTTCATACATGAAAATTTTCACACTAGACCTATTCCTTTTTATTATGCGGCCATTCAATATTAGAAAAGTGTCAATTAGGGTGAGAATAGGCCGGGCGTAGGTAGGCTTCTCGTTGGAAAGTTTGAGCCTGTATATAGTATATGTTAGGTTCAAGCATGGTCTGTTACCTCTGATAGACTTTTTAGTAGGTTCAAGTCTGACTTTTTTAATAAACGAGCCGAACATGAAAGTGTTGTAACACAAATCAAACTGGATATGTACTCGTATCCGACACGTCAGTAGGGCCCACCTAAGCCCATATCGACCCAACCCGACAAAAGATCAAGCTCGCCTTAACGAGGGACCTCCCTCGAGGACGATCCATAGGCAAGGTCGAAAAGAGAAGAATAAAGATTGTCTGAGCGGGCGACCTCGGGACCTCCCCCGAGGTCGCCCCACGAGCAAAATCGGCAAGCACAGCACAAGAAGATAATCCGGCAAAATCAGGAGTCAACGTTGTTGTGCAAGAATTATTCGGGAGAAGGCGAGGTCCCGCATTTAGGAAATATAATTAGATCAACAATTCATAATCGCCTAATGATTAAATGGTGTAAGGTTTAAAGTGAAGTCCCGACCCAAAGGGAATTTTAGCGACCTCGCTATGAAGCTAGGCGCGCCCGACATGTCCAGACCAAGGTCGAGTACTTGGCCGACTTTGGCCGTCGGACCTCGATTTAGAGTTGGCACGGAGTCCTAGAGAGTATGCCTGCATCCCTGTGTCCTTCGGCGGCCCAGAGCCAGAGAAGACCTTCCCCAATGGGAAATTGTTCTCTGAAGAAAACGTAAGTTATAGTTACAGGGGACGCCAAAGAGGAATGATATCAGGTAGCGACCTCAGACCCAGTGCCAACGACCTCAGACACAGTGCCAACGACCTTGGGGTAGTGATCTCGGGCATGAAAACTGGGGATAATGGTGGCTCGAGCAGACTTAGCCCTAAAATTCATTTTGCAGGCATTAATGACCCTGGGGCGGCTCGCATTAACTGCCTAGAACCTAGGGATCAGGGGTCTATTCCCATGTGTAGTGTAGTATAAATATATGTAGTTAGAACTCATTTAAGGGTTCCCAACTTCTCATTAAATACAAGGCTTTTACAGCCAAAAAAGAGGCCTTTGGGCCCAAGAACACTTGCAATTTATTGCTTTCAATCATCATGCCTTAAATAGGAATCATTGCTCATAAATGATGAACATTCTATTTGTTCTTCATTAACTCTCAAACTATCATAAGTCATTATTAGTTTGATGTCATTTATAGCCACATTCACACTTTAATCCCATTGAATATTTTTGGTATCAACAGAAAGCCTATACAAAGCCTTCTAAGCCTATTTCACTCTAGATTTTTTTTTAAGTATATATTAAGATTTTGATAATAAAATCGGTTAATTTTGTTCTAAATTTAGCAAGATTTAAGATTTATTGGTGATTAAACTTATTTAATTGAATAATTTATTTAATTATATACTCCCTCCTATTCAAAATATAAGATGTTTTGGCCTTTTGCACGTTTATTAATAAAGAAAAATTATATCAAAATTAGCCTTATTTAATGATAAATTATCTTTAATGACATGATAGGGAGTAAAACTTGGGGTTCCATCTATTTCTAATTATGAGCTTTATTGTGATTTAATTAATTATCTTCTATTAATCTATGTGTGAAATTATGATTGCTATAAACGAGAGTTGCGTAGGCATGATCAAATGCATATTTGTGAGTTGAAAATTAACTAAATGCGTCAATTACACTACTTATTCATTCGAGAGAGGATATTTAGTGTTAGAACTCTCATAGTTACACACTTGAATTGAACTTAAGTTTAAATTAAGTGGGGGGATTAGAGAGTGGGGTCTTAGTACTAGGTGGGAACACCTTATTGCAAGGTTATATTACCCGAAGGGAAACGGTCTCTCATCATAGCATTTGCTCTATCGAATTCATTGAGAATCTTGAGTAATTTGCCCCTAAACATCCAAATAGAAACACAGAGAAGACATGAACAATACTCCTAGTATCACTAGGTGGAAAATATCCAAAGCGTACCTCTTTTATTTGCACTTTTTTTAAGTTAGTTGCTAATTATTTATTTTCTTGTTTGCTATTAATTGTGCTTAGTTTAGAACCAAAATCTTTGCCCGTAACTACATTAGTATGATAACTCATAGTTTTAGAGGTCCATTGCACTACTTGGTCGTTTACTTATCTTAATACTACTACGAACTCTTATACTTGAGGGGGATTAGCTAGTTAATTGCTTGGTAAAATCCGTTCAAGTCACATATCTCATAATAGATGAATTTTATTTTTAAAACTTTATTTCTTGAACTCACTCCTTTACTAGAATTCATTTCTCTTTATGGTTCCTCTTTTTTATTATTACTGAATGGCCTCTACTGAAAAATCTAATATATACTCCCTCCATTTTTTAATACATGTCATTCTTGAATTAAATTACAAATTAAGATAATATTTTTTTGTCAATATTGTCCTCAATTAATTAGACCAAAAATAAATATCCCTAAATTAGAGGAAAGAGAAATGGAAAGTTTTGTGGGAGATTAATTTTATGAGTTGAAAATTAATAGGGGTAAAATTGAGATACTTGAGGAAAAGTAATTAAAATGACATATATTGAAAATTAGTGTAAAAGGCTAAAATCACATGTATTAAAAATAGGAGGAGTATATGTGAGTTAAATGTGTATCTCTATATGTGCTTCTTATGCTAATTATAAGATTTCATGCCTTATGTTGTTTTTAATAATTGTTACATAAGCCTGTCAAAAAAAAAAAAAATTGTTACATAAGTGCTTGCCGAGAGACCGTTACTTTTGATGTCTATGATTTTCTTTGGTGACTTTTGCTATGAAGGTAAATGTATATACATGAATTAAGAGATAAAAGGAAATATGCTCTTGGGGTAACTTATGATAGTAAAAGCTTGTCTATAATGTTTATATGGACCAAATGTTTCTTGAGGATAATCTATGAATATAAAGCATGCATCTTGCAGTCTATGGAATATGCATTTGAGTTGTGATAAAGGTGGAGTGGAAGGAGTTGGATGGTACCATCATGGGTTACAAATTGGGCCTAGATAGGCCCAGGTTGGGGAAATCTGAGTTAGGTAGGCCCAATTTGGAAAAAATCAAGGTTAGACCATTTGTTCTACTTTTATGTCATTTGTAACCTATGATTGCCACGTACTACGTTTCGATACAATTGAAGCAGGGTAGGTCATTTGACGTAATTTTGCATCATGCACAATCGATGTTTGACACGCAATTGAGGTACGTGTCGCCTGGTTGTGTATTGCATGCAACATTTTCACCATGTGTCTTGTGTCTGATGTGTATAAATACTGATACTGATTCATGCTCAACACACAAGTTCTTATAATAATCCTCTTTCTTTTGTTCTCTAATAGTTTTTGTATTTTGGGGGAGTTCTATTTTGATTCATGGGTAATTCTCTTAGTTGTTGCTGATAATTATGTTTGGTTGGGATGTTTATATGTTTGGTTGCTACATATTTTCTGTCTTTTCATGATGGATATATATCAAGGGCTTGTATATTTGGCTTGGGACTTTGGATTTTCTTTGTTGATTTTTTGTGTTTATGCTCATAGTTCTTTTGGTTCTTTGAATCAGTTGACAAATTATAATGACAAAGTCTTGTATGCACCATGTACATTCAACTCAAGTGCATTTTAAAACGGTATTGGTTATTTTCACTGAACAGTATTAATTGTACACCAATTGAAAGGTGCAACTAGTGTACAAGATATTTACTCAATTATAATTGTTTTACTTGAATCTTCTTGTTTTACAGGGGAAGCAATGAAAATTCAACAAGCAGCACATATTGTTTCTTTCACCCCAAAGAAAAATGAGGATGAAATCATCTTTTGGTGCACAGATCTTGAATTTGTTCCTACTTGGAGAAAGCTTTCCTGACTGAGATCACCACCTTCAGTTTAATTCTGTAAATATTCTATAGTCCACTTTAGTTTTAGCTCTATCCACATGAGATAGCACTTGCATTTAATGACGACGATATTTAAAAAAGCATTTCATGTCTGTTTTCAAAATCTGAATTTTATTTTTATTACTAATGAGAATTGTTTCTTTTATAGGAGGGTACTATTCATTCATTACGATATGAAGGAACCATTTGGTAACTCAATTTCACAAGGAATGGAGGATCAATAAATGCGGGTAAAAAGGAGCACTCTGTTATAATGTGCTTTGTCAAAAATATCCTCTGCTCCAATACCAGCCTCAACCTCTGAGAAATAGAGGTGGTTTAATTTCTGCAAATGGCTTCAAGATTATGCTTTTTCTACACTTGCCTTTGGCGAACCGCTCAAGGGTTTGATCTTGTAGAAAAATGTTAGTGATATAAGAGTAGAGTTTCAATGCATATTGGATGAGTTTCATTGTAGGACTTTACATTACTAAATAGACTAAATCTTGTACAGAATAGTTGTACTGTGCAGCTTGTGTGTATCTTTAAAATGTATAATTTCCTTTACTAAAAGTATCAATTTTTATACTAAAAAGTGATAATGTACATCAATTGTATTGTACTACTAATGCATAAGAGATTAACTCAAATATATACTTACCGTGATGGTGCGAGTATTTACGTTCAAATTTGATAAGTTCATGTTTAAGCCAAGTTTAATTGCGCTCTAACTAAATCAAACTTTATATATAAACATTATACAGTAAAACCTCTATAAATTAATAATCTTTGGAACCATAAAATTTTATTAATTTAGAAAGATGTTAATATATCGATAAATTAATATTTTATTAATTAAAAGAGATATTTTTTAAATTCAGCAAATTTAGTACACATGTATTGAAAATAAATGAATTCATATATGTTTCATTGATTATATTCACGCATCAATCAATTCTTTGTAATTAAATATATTCATGTATAATATCAATTCATTGTATACAATTAACTATTATATTCATGAACGCATGTATCAATTCATTGAAATTACTTAAATATGCATGTTTACATTAATTCGTTGCACTTAAATAATTATTATTGTCAATTAAATATATTCATGCATAATGAATGAAACATATACTATATAAATTTCAGTATGGAAATAAAATAATTCATAACACCCAACCATGTCTTCTCATCTAAAAGGCATCGCAAAATCATCCATGAATGATCAAATGCGTAAAGCATTATGTGAGTATAAGAGAGATCATCCCATATGTACTAAAAAAGATTTACAAGAGTGGGTTGATGAAAAATATCGTTTGAAAGTTAGTCAAGGTACAATATTAATCACTCTCAAGAGATCATCGGAGTACCTTTCAGCCAACTTTGAGAAGAGTGGGGATATTAAGCGACACAAATCGGCGAAATATCCAGATATGGAGAAGGTTTTTTATGAATGGTTTCTTCAGTACCAAGATCGAGTCAACATGACCGGAGAGCTTATTTTGAAGAATTATTAATTTAGAGTTTTAATGGGACCTAATATTTATAAAGGGATTTTTTGAAAAATTATTATTTTATTATCTTATCGAATTTGATGATTTTTTACAAAGGCCCAAGTCGGGACCGGAAGATTTTATTATTTTAGAGAATTTATTAATTTATAAAGGTTTTATTGTATTCACCAATTGAGTTTGGGGTAATAAAAAATTTATAAGCATTCACCAAAGAATGATCATTTATCTTAAGGCAAAAATTTATGTGGGACAATTTATTAAATAGTCCAAATTAAAACCATTAAATGTCATAATCAAAAGGCAAAAATTTATGTGAGATAATTTATTAAATAGTACTCCCTCCGTCTTAGAAGATTTGCACAATTGACTTTTACACGCGTTTTTGCGAGCGAGTTTTATATTAATAATTGAAATGATAAAGTGACCTCACAAAAACGCATGTAAAATTCAATTGTGCAAAATCTTCTAGGACGGGGGTAGTACAAATTAAAATCATAAAGCGTCGTAATCAAATTATGTTTCATCTCACTATGAAACCGTCTCATTTATCATATTCAAATCTTATTGAGAATAAATGGTTTAACTGGGTCAGCTATTGCATTTGACATATGGAAAAATAGAATAAGATAACACTATATCATCCTCTAAAATCTTATTTAATGGTTTCAAATCTGAAAAATGAAAAAAAAAAAAAAAAGATCTACCCGCTCTAAGATAACACTATGTCATCCTCTAAAAATCAAAATCTTTCAAAAAAAAATTAAAGAACACTATTTCTATGTACAAAAAGAATATTCACCCCTAACCCATGATCTACTCATTCACAGGACGCTTTCCACGGGGATCATCAAGACTCGACGTATTCGCAGTTAATGTGGCAGAAGATCGTGTCCTTGTGGAGCCAAATGGACCAGAAGTGGATCCGTCTGAATTTCCAGTAACTGATGATCCAGTTGTTGTACGATGTTGCCTGTATCTGGAGCCGGGTACTCCAGGTCTAACTGGTTCTTCAAGATGGCCCGGCTTTCTTGATAGTATCACCACCACACGATCCATATCGGGTCGTAATTGTGGTTCAGATTGGACACACAGCAACGCTATCTGTACAACTGTCGCTATCTGTTCATGATTTGCTGATGATGCCAATAGAGGATCCATAATTTCCAAGCTCCTGCCTTTTCTGTAAAGCTTGTATGCCTAGAGAGAAAACAATTAATTGGATGCTGAAAAACGGAGTTATTAGACATGAAATGCTGTGTTTATACTGAACGAAGATATTTTACATGAATGACACGTGAGGACTAGCTTTATCGATCTTAAGAATTGGTAAATTCTTCGAGATATTAGCATTATAACCACCACCACTGATGCAAAGATTACTTAATGCCTAATCCAAATGAAGAGCAGGAAGACGTATACATAGCCAAATATAATTGTTTCAACACTTTTAGCTATTTTAATTATATGGTTAATATCAATTTCAACCTGTACTATGACCTTTAATCAATTTGCGACATGTACATTTTTCTTTATCCGATTGCAACCTATACGAAATTTGCCTGATTCAAATATCACTTCAAACATTTAAACCATCTTGGAAAATGTCTACTAGCTGAAATGATTTTTTCCAATCCTAGCACTACAATATGATCTGATTCTTGGGTTCAGACAAAATATTAATGTGTGTGTTGTGTGTGTGTGTGTGTGTGTGTGTTGGGTTGTGGATGTGTCCGACTCAGAATAGTGACATAGCATTGGCCGTCAATCATCGTGTAGACAAAATAATGAACCAGGGGAAAACATAGATTGTTGGTTTTAGATTATCGGAGAATATGAAACCTAAATTTCAAGTTCTTACCCATTCAAGCAGGCTCTGCAAATCAGGATCTCTGTTAAACGCCGAGTTTTTCTGTCCACTTATTAACTCCAGAACCACAACCCCAAAACTGAAAACATCTGCTTTTTTCGAAAGATTTCCATGCATGAGATACTCCGGCGCCATGTAACCACTGTGATCAAATTAATGCATGCCTAGTTAGTTTTGGCTCATTTAAAATAAAAAATACTCAAAGGTACAAAAACCGTACTTGGTGCCAGCTATACGCGTTTGAACATGAGTTTGGTCTTCTGGAAAAAGTCGGGCCATGCCAAAATCAGCAATCTTGGGAACATATTTCTCGTCAAGTAGGATATTGCTACATTTGATGTCCCGGTGGATGATGGTACAATGAGCCTGTTCGTGAAGATAAAGCAGGCCCTTTGCAACACCTGTTATCACGTCATGCCTTAGCTTCCAGTCGAGCAATTCTCTTCCTTCAGGCTCTAAATAAGAATCACATGTAATGTCAATCCTTGTAATTTCACTTCCATGCTACATGCAGACAGAAAAGCTTGCTTAACATTTTTATCTGCCAGAAAATTATTAACCAATGACAGGGGTTCTCTCAAACGAAAAGCCAATTTTAGACATGATTGAATTAGCAAAAATGCTTAATTCTCAGTTGATCCACAACAAACTCTATACAATCTCATCAAAAATCCAAAATTAAAGCATACAACATTCAGACACAGGATAAAGAAAGCAGAAAACAGAAAAGGCCCAACTCTTATCAAGATATGAACACAAAAAGGGGAAACTCACTGAATAGAAGCTTATCGAGGCTCTGATTAACGACGTATTCGTAAACGAGCAAGTTTTCTGTATCATGGACACAGTATCCTACCAAATTCACCACATTTTTATGCTGCACACGAGACAACAGTTTGGCCTCATTCAGAAACTCTTTCTTCCCCTGATTTGATCTCTGTGACAACTTCTTCACAGCTATATCTCTCCCATCACCCAACTTTCCCTAATCAAAACCCCACATACCCATAACATCAAAATCAAATCTTAATTCGAAACCCTAATATTTCCTCAATCAAATCAGTAGCTCCATAAAAGCTCAATTCAATTAGGGTAAATTTAAAAACACCCCCAAAAATTCAAATTGAACATATTCCCATCACCCAGCTTTCCCTAATCAAAACCCCATATACCCATAACATCAAAATCAAATCTTTATTCGAAAGCCTAATATTTCATCAATCAAATCAGTAACTCCATCAAGCCCAATTCAATTAGGGTAAATTTAAAAACACCCCCAAATATTCAAATTGAACATATTAAAGTTTGATTACCTGGAAAACTGGACCAAACCCCCCTTCTCCAAGCTTGAGAGATGGGTGAAAATTCTTGGTTGCAGCAACAAGGACCTGAAATGGAAAGTTTTTTTGCTCTTGTGCTGCAATTTTCTCCAAGTCCACTTCGTCTTCGTCTTTTCTCACATACAAAATAGCATAAAATTCGACAAAAAAAAAGTAAAAATTACAGAAATTTATAAGCAAATTTACTCCCAAATTTATGCGCCTAGGGAGAAGTAAAAGAAAGAGGAAAACTGACCTCTAGTTGAATGGTTTGTGAAGGGTTTGATGAGATTTTTGATGAATCTTTTGCATTTACTCATCTCATCCTACCATTTCATGAAGTAAAAACCTAGGATTTGAGGTAAATGTGTTTTAGGATATCAATTTCAGATGAAGGAATCGCGTGAAATTAATTCGCTACCCAACCGCCAGGCAAAATTTTCAAGAAGAACGCGTGTTGACTTGAGTATGAGGTCAATCTTGAAGAATAGTCATTTACTTTTATATTTTAGAGTTTGATTGGATCAAGCAAATCCAAAACATTGTTGTTTGCAAATTCTCTTTCTGTATTAGAAAATTAATACACGGAAGATGAGGCTCGAAATTGTATCACCAAATTAACTTATGTGCCTAGGAGGAGTGTAGCCCAAGAAAGAATTGTATGAGTTTTTCTCTTCAAATTTGTTTTTGTTATTCAAAAAGATGCATTATTATTTTACAAAAAAAAAAAATTGAAACTATCTCACAATTTCATTACATGGCATAGAGTGTTATTTAACTTTATTTAATCCATACACATACCATGTCATTTTCAAGTCAAAAGTGACACTTTTTGTTATAAATTGAAAAAGTATGCTCCCTTCCAAATTAATTTGCATCATTTGATGTACACACAAATTAAAAAAATAGAGTAATAAGTAAAATTTTAAGGGGTAATTTTATAAATTTTTATATAAAATAAAGGAATGAGTTATATTGTGTGTATGTGTAGACTTAAAAATAATATCATTTTATGTAAAATTGTTAATAGTGTGAAGGTGGAGTTTGTGGATGGTTTTCTATATTTGGAGTGTCTATATAATTTTTGAAGTCCGAATAATAAAAAGTTTGCATGTTATTATGGGACGGAGAGAGTACATTTTAAAAATTATACGTATAATTTACATTACAAAATACTTGGTTTGCTGATCATTTGGTTTAAGTTCAATAATTTTTTGTCCGTGCCATATTATATAAATGATCAATTAACTAATTTTTTTATAAGAAAAATCCATTAAT
>JBBCBC010000342.1:0-15863 GCA_037126765.1 Stenogyne calaminthoides
ACATTAATTACTGGTTTTTAATTTTTATAATGATTAAATAATACTTGTTTCATATGAGGTTAAGGCCACGCATGTATATATTATTAGGGAATAAATCAATTAGTCAAATGATTTATTCCATGATTTTTGTAATTACTCAAATTGTAATTAATTGTGTCTTTGTATTTCCTTATTTACTTGTACATATTGTATTTATATAGTGAATCTTTCTCTATCACTAATCAACCGGTGATTAAACAATCTTGTTATGTTATAGTTGAAGAAGTTCCTCACTCTCCAGCTGAACCTATTCTCCGGTTGCATACCACCCTCCCGAAGCACCAGCACCTGCTTCTCTTCCTCCAGTGGTTCAACCATCTCATTCTATGACAACTCGGGCGAAATCGGGAATCTTTAAACCTCGTTATATAGCCGACATAGCTACTACAAGTCTTCTTTCTGCCCTTGCAGTCTCTACGGAACCTAAGGGGTTCAAATCTGCAGCAAAACATCCTCACTGGGTTGCAGCTATGCGTGAAGAACTTGATGCTCTTCATTCCAATAACACTTGGGATTTGGTTCCCAGACCAACAGATTCGAATATTGTTGGCTCCAAATGGGTGTTCCGTACTAAGTATCTTTCTGATGGCTCTATAGAAAGGTCAAAGCCCGTCTAGTTGCTCAAGGTTTCACACAAATACCTGGCTTTGGTTTCTCTCATACCTTCAGTCCTGTCGTCAAGGCTGCAACAGTCCGTATTGTTCTGGCTTTGGCTGTTCATCGAGGTTGGCCTTTACATCAACTGGATGTCAAGAATGCGTTTCTCCATGGTGTTCTTACAAAACTAGTTTATATGTCTCAGCCACCAGGGTGTATTGACCCTTGTTTCCCGAACCATGTTTGCAAGCTCAAGAAAACCCTCTATGGACTTCGCTGTGCTCCTCGCGTGCTTGGTTTGTCGGTTGTTGACTTTACGCTTTCGATCACGGGTTTTCATTGGCAAAATCGGTGATACTTCTTTGTTCTACTTTATTCGTAACAATATCACTATTTATCTACTTCTATATGTTGATGATATAATTGTTACAGGAAATGACTCGTCCTCCCTTACGAGGTTCATCACTCGAGTAAACAAAGAATTTGCTGTTAAAGACTTGGGCCAGCTGAATTATTTCCTTGGCCTCGAAGTCTCTCACTCCACTGATGGTTTGTTTCTCAGTCAAGCAAAGTATGCCAGTGAAATTCTCACTAAAAGTCGATCTCTTGGATTCAAAAACCGGTTGTTACTCCCCTGCGGGAGAGTCACCGTTAAGCAAGGTCTCCTCATTTTGATCCAACTCTTTATCGCTCTCTTGTTGGAGCACTTCAGTATCTGACTATCACCAGACCTGATATTTCATTTGCCGTTAATCACGTCAGTCAATTTCTACAATCTCCTACTGAGGTGCACTTCCTTGCTGTGAAAAGAATCCTTCGCTACGTAAAGGGTACCCTTAATTTTGGCTTATCTTTCACTCGTAGCCCTGATTTTTTCTATTGCGGCTACTCAATATATAGAAGCCCGGGCTAGGTGTGTTGAGACTCTAGATCCACCTATGGCTATTCCATTTTTCTAGGTGAAATTTGGTCTCTGGAGTGCTAAAAAAAATCAACCGTCTCCAAATCTACTGTGAATCGATATCGAGCCTTGTCTAATCTTTTGCTCAAAAGGTGGTTTGAATTTCTCGGTTTGTTACAAGAACTACAAGTCATGCCTCCATCCCGCCTCTTCTTCTTTGTGACAACAAGATTGCCTTGTTTTTGAGCCAAAACCTCAAGGCACACAAAATGGCCAAACATATTGACATCGACTGTCACTTCATTCGGGAGTTAATCTCCTCTGGCTGCCTTGACACTCAGTTCGTGCCATCTCATCTTCAAATAGCTGACATCTTCACTAAGAGCCTTCCTCGTCCTAGTTTGAGCTTTTCCGTTCCAAGCTCTGTGTTCAAATTCATCCACGACATCGCTTGAGGGGGGGTATTAGGGAATAAATCAATTAGTCAAATGATTTATTCCATGATTTTTGTAATTTGTCAAATTGTAATTAATCGTGTCTTTGTATTTCCTTATTTTTGCACACATTGTATTTATATAGTGGATCTTTCTCTATCACCAATCAACCGGTGATTAAACAATCTTGTTATATTTGTTAATCTGGACAAAACATAATTAAACAATGCATGTGCGTCCATGTTATGCCAGTATAATTTTTTTTATATATATAGTAAAATAAATTTGCTTGCTTGTAACATTTTAATATACTAAAAAAAAAAAATAGCATTGTCTTAAGTGACAAAATATTTTAATGTCATGATCATATATATTGTTAATGTAAAAAGCTTTTATGCTTAATGATTCCACTAATTACACATGCCCAAAGTCTCAAAAGTGAAATGGTACTTATATATATACTGATATTCAGGGTGTTATCAAACTCTATTTATTTAAATGTAGTTATTTTAATTATTTCTTTTAGGAAAAATAAAAGTGCATAATATTTAAAAATAGAGTGAGTCTCATGTGTATCCAAGTGCACTGTACACTCATAGTGCATTTTAGAAACATGCAACTTGTTACACTAAAAAATGTAATTTGTTTAATTACAATGAACCGTGCAACTATTTTTTTCATATTAATAATTGCACGGTTCAATTTAAACAAATTGTATCTTTTCAAGATAATAAAGGTACATGTTTCTAAAAATACTATGAAATAAGCATCTGACGACAAGACTTGGATGCATTCAAGACTAAGCCTTAAAAATACGTTGCTTTTGATGAAATCATTAACTTAAGAATACTAGTATTTCTACCATGCGATATGCACAGGTTTGAATATTAAAATTTAAATAAGATGAATTATGATACAAATTTAAACTAAATTTATTATGTATATATATGCACTGATTTTTTTTTAACTAATATATACATTTAATGAAATAATATATATATATATATATTTGAGAATCACACAATAATAATAAAATTAAGTAGATAATCTATATCTATATATATAATAGAAAAAAAATCACCTAAATTTAGCAAGATCGATTTTCACGCAAAAAAATTATTGCCAAATTAAAAACTAGTCTTTTAAAAAATATTAACAAATAATAATGGATTGAGAAAAAATCTTTGAATTTTTTAAATAAATATTAATAAATAATAATGGGAAAAAAAAATCTTAAGTCTTGGGAAAAAATAAAAATCTTTTATCAAATTGTTCTTTGGAAAAAACTAAAAATCTTTTCCTAGTGAATATCTTTGAATAAATATTAACAAATAATAATGAAAAAAAAATCTTAATCCTTGAAAAAAAATCTTTTGGGAATAAATATTACTCCTCCGTCCCATGAGGATTTGAACATCGAATGACACGCAAAAACCAATTAAAGTAGACTTTAGTTGGGTTTTTGGAATAAAAGATAAAAATCATGCAATATCGCATACAAAGCCTTTAAGTGCAATCAGAAGTGCAATTGGGCTTTTTAATTTTTTATGGGTCGGGGATTGGGCCAAGGTATATTCTTTGGCGGTTCATGGGTCTCTTCTTCCTCAGATTACTTAAATAATCAACAAGAACCAAGATTTCATCTTTTTCCCGCGGTCGCAACAAAACGAGATCGGATCTTTTTTTTTTTCTACCACAAGGTTTTGTGTTTTCTTCTTCATTTTCTCTTGTTTTTTTTTTTTTTTTTTTCTCTTCCACATTCTTCTCGCTTTCTTCAATTTTCTCATCCTCACAAATCTCTGAGATCCTTTAGTTCTTTTTCTCTTGATTTTCTAATGCGATCTTTCGGATCCTTCTACAACCTTTTATCTTTATTCTTTAAATCGTAATTTTTGAGTAATTTTTTTTGGCGCAGATCTTTTTTTTTGTTCATGTAGTAAACTTTTTTTGCTCATAGTTTAATACTCTTTTGTTCATGTAGTAACATATCAAGTTGTTCTTAAATCTGTAATTTTAGACTTGAGATTTCTTCACAACAGATCTTGGTTTTATTCATGTGGTAACACGTTTTTTTCTTCATAAGGTATCACTTTTTTTTGTTCATGTAGTAACACATCAAGTTGTTCTTTAAATTCTTTTCACGCTTGTCTTTGGTTTTGTTCATGTGGTAACACATTTTTCTTCATTGAGTAACACTTTTTGTTTATGTAAGAATATTTTTTTTTTTTAGTAATATGTAACCTTTGTATACACGCTGCACTATGTTAATAATCATGTATTACCATATGAACAACAATGTGTTACCTTATGAAAATTTATGTGTTACGTTATGCTTTTTAATACATATTCGTAAGATATGAAGTTATTTCAATATAACAATGTAGCATAGATGTAGTCACACACAAAAACTTGACTAAAAAATAAAAATTACGTGCTCAATAAAAATTGAACTCGCAACCAAATACCTTAACAACAGACTGAACCATCAGACTACAAACACAATTTGATAAAATATCCTTGCATAAATATGTAATTGATAAATAGCCAAGCGATCCGCTTGGTAGAGTTGGAGGAAATATTAAAATACCGTTATCTCGCGACTTACTGCGCATCTTAAAAAATATCGATTTTATCGAAATTTTTAGACACCGAAATTTTCGATGCGGTATCATACCGCATCAAAAATTTTGGTACGATAACTGCATGAAAATATAGAAAATTTCGATTATCAAAAATCTAAATATTTCGGTATACCTAAATGTTTTCAGATATCGAAAATTTCCTAAGATAATTTAAAAATATACCTAAGATATCTGAAAAATTTCTTGATACCGAAATATTTCCTGCAGATACCTAAGATATATTGAAATTTCGCACTAGATTAGGTATGTAATATCGGTGATACCGAAAATTTTGATAATAATTTTCTATTTATTAACGTGATGAAATTTTTCGGTGATCGAAAAAATTTTGCGCAAAGAATTGGGATGGCGAGAAAATTTTTCAGATGCCGCACTGGCCCACCCCTAGATCCGCCTAACTCTAACCTACTCAAATTCCGTCTCAACCCGCCACATAACCCGTGAGTTTTTATTTAATTTGCTTTAATTATGCCAGATTGAACATACCACTATTGTACAATATTTCACAAGAGCCCTACTGGATTAAAATAAAGGTGTTGTGAAAGTGTATTAATATTATGTTTATTTCCATTTTGGGAATGTTCAAGTAATGTTGAGGCGTCCAAATAAGACAAGTGTTCAAGCAATCAAGGGACGGAGGAGTAATAAATAATAATGAAGAAAAATCTTAATTTTGGGAAAAAAATAATTTTTTTATTAAACTTTTCTTTGAAAAAAATAAAAATCTTTTTGCTAATGAATTAAGAAAAAAAATAAAAATCTTTGGAACATTTATATAGTACATTATTAATAAAAAAATATTAACAAATAATAATTGATTGGGTAAAATTTTTTTTGGAATATATAATATAGTGTATTATTGGATTTTTTTTAGAATAAATAATAATTAATTGGATAAAAATCTTTGGAATATATAGTATATATATTTTCATATAATTGATTGAGAAAAATCTTTGGAATGGTGAAATTGGGGAACAAATCTTTTGGAATATGGGAAAGATCTTTCGAATAAATATTAATAAATTATAACGGATTGAGAAAAAAATTTGAAAAAAAATGTTGAATATTTTTAAAAAAAATATATAATATATTTTTACAAACTCATAGTAATTTTAAATTTTCGGAGAGAATAATATTTTCTTTATAAAAAAAATATCTTCAATTAATAGATTTTGATAAACTTCTACTTTTATATATTTAGAGATTTATAAAAAATTATTTTTCAACAACTTTACAAATAAGTCCTTATTAGGTTGGATAGATTTTTAGCTAGGCTCGAGTTGGAATGCTATAAAAGTTTTTCATGTTAGGATTGTAAAATTACTTCACAAGCGGAATTACTTTTAATTAGTTGATGGAAGGGAATAGTATACTTTGAAATGTAGATTTTACGTAATAAAAAGATTCCATATTTTTTAAAAAGTTTAAATTTATAAAGAGGTATAAAATCAATTTATTTATAAATTTTAGAAAGATTTGATATCAATTAATTTATATTAACTTCCTTGTAAATAAAGATGATTCATATCCTTAAAAAATCACATTGATTTGACATAAAAAAAATTACTTTATTTAAATTACTTCACTCCAAATTTCTTAAACCTCATCTCGATATTAAAAAATAAAAATTGGGGCAGTATTATTTAGATACAAAATGGTAGGACTTATATCAATTAGATGCAAACCAATCTCCCCCTTTTCAATTAACTACAATAGAGGATGTGTCAAGACAAACATACCGCTTAATTCAAAAAAAAGAAGGAAAATAAGCAGCCCAAATACCTTTTTTTCTACCTCCAATAATTCAGATTTGATGCAATTTTGAACACGCAAAACACATTTCCAAAACCTCACCCATTTTTTCAACCGAAAAATCTCGAATCAAATTATTCACATAAAAAAAAAAATCCTAGAGCTACATCCTATTTTTTAGTCATATTTATTTTTTACACCAAAGACAAAATAAATTTAATCACCAAAAAAGCGGTTTACTAATTATAGAAATGGAAAAGAAGTAAATTTGCACAAACGAAAAACAATTGCACAAACGCATTTAACGAATATTTGAATAAACGTAACAAATATTTGCACAAATTAAAAAAAAAAGGAAAAATTCCAACTCCACCTTCTACAGCCAACATCACAAAAACCCAAAAAAAAAATCTTGCAAAATAATCGTCCACCATCTCCCCTTCCTTCATTTTTCGGTTTCTTCCAATCGGCCGCAGACCTCTCCACGCCGTCGTCTTGCGCCTCCACTCACCACACCACAAAAGCCCCCATCCCGGACTCCCAACGAATCTCCAACAAACATCACACTTTTATTCTCGCTACACTCACCGCCATTAAACTCAAGAACCCACCATCACCTCTAATTTAAAAAATCCCGTAATCAAATTAACCAACAAAACGAAATCAATCAATCAACTAATTAAATTACCTAGGATTTAGCAATTGGGCGTCGCCATCAAGATGCCTGAGGTGTCCAGATCGTGGCACGAACATTTGGCGAAGAAAATACATTTGCACAAACGTTAATAAAATTTGCACAGATCCGACCGCTTTCATAAATATTCCTATGATGATCCGACAGATCCGCTTCTCACAAATCGCCGCCAACACTCACCTCCCGCCTATGGCCACCAACAGATCCCCCAAAAAAAAACCACTGCCGCCACCGACAAAAACCATAATCGCCAACATCCACTTCGCCATCGCTGCCAAGCACTTCAGCCGACCAGACAGATATGACGCCGTTTCAGAACCCCCACCGCGACAACCCTTGCATAAAACGCCGCCATCATTACCGATTCCTCATTCCCATCGGCGACCAAATAAAGTGAACGAGAGGGGGGCAGTAGAGAGAGGAAGTGGCGAGGGAGAGAGAGGCGGTGGAACGACATCGCTTTTCGTAGGCTTATTACGACGCCGCTTGTTCGTGATTCAGTGAATTTGAGAGAGTCTGTGGTTTTAGAGAGAGAATGATGGATTTTGAGATAGAATTGTAATTATATAACCAAGTTGATAGGTTTTCAAATGGAGGGTATTTTTGGTTTTTGGAAGCCATTTTGTATCTAAGAGATATAAAGGTTTTTAAGTGTATTAGAGTGTAATATTACCTAAAATTTTGTATCTCCTTGATATTCCCCCATAAAAATTTAACTACTTTATAAGAATAAAAAATATTTCTCTCAAATTAACAAGGAATTTATAAGTTTTATTAGTCAAACACTTAAACTAATTATAATCTATTCATAAATAGTTTTAGAATTTTTAAAATGTTAAAAAAATGAATTTAATCAAAAAGAGACTAAAGGTCCGCTTAATTATGAGTAATGAAAGGAGGTAATGGAAACTATTCCTATTAATATTGGTTGACATTTTTAATACACATGTAATAAAAATAAAAAATAATAACAAAATAATTAATAATTCCATAGTAATTAACCACTCAATAATATTCATTGTCATTCTCAATTCATATTTAAGTTTTATTGCCACCAAGCCGATCTCTTAAAAAAGCAAATGATTGCATTTGAGTGAAAAGATTATTGATTGGTGTAAATACTAATAGACAAGATTTTGGTTTCCAAAAAAAAAAAAAAAAATAGACAAGATTTTAATTAGAGTGAAATTAATATTAAATTGAGGGGTGAGAAAAGGGAAATAATTAGTGGGCGAATGAAGGGACATTTTAATAGTCAAAGTAGAAAAGATTTAAGAGGAGACGCATTAAATAAAAGGGATTGAGAGTTTTTATAATTAAGGTAGAGTGAAGGAGTGATTAATTATTAATTATGGTAATCTAGTTTTGAGGAAAAAGACAAATAGTACGACCAAAATCTTGACCTTGGCAGGTTGGCATGATTGATTTTGACAATCTCCCTCCCAAATTACACATGATCGCCTAAACCCCATTACATACCCCTACCCCTACTCCTATATATATATAAGGCTATGCTGCCCTGCTTTTTTGTTCATCTTCTCATATTCGCTCAAGAATTAAAAAAAGCATCTGCTGTAAGTCTTCTAATTACCGCTTTCTCTCTATCATTATGATCTAATCTATCTTCCAAATTCCTCATTCAATCTTTCTCTCCATGTAATCATATTAAGGTGGTGTTTTTGAAACATTGTCGATCAAGAAGTATTTATTTTTTAAAAAATTGGGTTTTACCAACTTAAAAAAATAAATATGTCTCACTATTTTAGTTGTGTTTCAAAAACATGTCATAAGTTGCATATATATGATTGTGGTGAAAATGAAATAACTCGTGATCTTAATTAAATTAGTTTAGATATCTTATTACAGAATGATAAATGACTTGTAAACTTTACATCTTTTTCAAACGCTTCTAAATTAATAAATGCTATATATGTATAGTACTGGTGTGCTGCAGACAGAGACAGGAATATTACCGTTGGGTGCCGTTGAATTTGGAAGTGGTAGTTGATATAATAAAACTAAAATATCGCATGCATGAAAATGAAACACTATGATTCTGAGACTGTTGAAAATGAACGATGTTTGAAAACCAAATTTATTATCAATTTATGTCGGTGTTAGTGGAAATTTGAGATTATGATTAAGACAATTAGTATAATAGGGAGTATTTGTTTATGTGTTTTCACACACACCTTTTCTATCAGCGTTGAGTCACCCGACTTGGACTTTATTCTTTTATAAATATACTTATTATACAAATACTTGTCCAAAAAGTTACTGAGAAATTATTTTTAATTAAGATTTCTTACGAATTTAATTATCTTTTTTCTGTTTGGCCCACATTTGCACACATGGCCTAGCCACCCGTGAATTTTATTTATTTATTTATTATTATTAATGTAATTTTTAGTAATTATATACTGGTGTGGTATTGCCATTTGGGTAATTAGTACTAGCTTTTAGAACATACTTAAGCGGCGGTTGCAAACAGTATGAAAAGTGGTAGAATCACTTATTTTTCAAAAGCTTCTTCTCCAAGCTTTTGAAAAGAAGTGATTCTAGAAGCTGTAACTTGTGTTTGCAAACACACCCTCACACACACAACTTCTCCCTTCTGAGAAAAGGAGTTTATTCTCCTTTTGTTTTGCTGCATGATTGAAGAGAAACGTGATACGAGGGACGAATATTGATACAGGCTTAAAAAAATGGAGAGGCACTGCAATTTGTAAAGACATTAAGACACACTCGTCTCTTCCAATTTTTAAATTTAAATGCAAAAATTTTGGCATATTGCTATGCATCATTTTCTGTTTATTTAGCCACATGTAAAATAAAAATCAGAGGCATTTAAAAGATAAAACACTGTGTTTTAATCTTTTAAGTGTGATTTATCTTGTCCGCTGCTTACCCACTTTCTCTTTCATCCGTTGTTTTCACTTCTTGTCTGTATCTCTGCTCACTTTATTCACTATTGCCAGCTTTTCTCAGACAGCTTCTACTTCTTCTAAATACCTGCCCTGTTAAAATTGGATACAGAGTCACATCTTTCTCCAGACATCAAGAAATTTTCTTATCCTTGTCAGCTATTTCCATGTCGCGATGTTTCTGTGTTATTATGTTCCATTGTTTGTTAAAAATAAAATGGTCAGTACTGGTTTAACTGATTAGTTTTCTTTTTTCTGTTTTACGATGCAAATGAAATTTTAAAACCCCACCTTTATTCTCTTCTTTCCTTAATTGATATGCTTGGTTTCATTTGGTGCGACTGATTGGTCGTACCCTTTCCTTTTTGCCTTTTTTGTTTGGACATTATTATGATGCACTTAACCATATGATGTTTTAATCGTGATATTGTAACTTGTTATGCTAAATTGGTATTGTTTAAGCTTTAGAAAGGTAACTGATTAGTGAACAATGTTGCTATATTAACGTCTCCTGCCTTTTCCATCTGAGCTTTTTATTGTGTCGTGTATATTCGAATTCTTCAGAATCACATAATTAAACTTTTTTTCAATAAAAGCAGGTACCAATATTAAATAGATTTTGAGATAATTAACGGTGCATACTGAGAGCACTTTTGGACAATCTGGAGAGCATTTGAGAAAGTATGGAGTGCAATAGAGATGAAGCCCTCCGGGCCAAATCAATCGCTGAGGAAAAATGGGAATAGGGATTTTGCTGGCGCAAAAAAATTCGCCTTTAAAGGCGCAGACTCTATACCCTGGGTTAGACGGCATTTTCAAATCTTGACCACACTCGAGGTGTACGTTTTCTGCTGAAAACAAAATAAGCGGGGGAAACCGACTGGTGCGGAGTTCTTGGCGTGAGCCCATCGGCGAACGATGAAACGATAAGAAAACAATACCGAAAATTAGCTCTCTTGCTTCATCCCGATAAGAATAAATCGGTTGGCGCTGATAATGCTTTTAAGCTTATTTCACAGGCCTGGGGTTTGTTATCAGATAAAGCTAAGAGGTTAGCATATAATCAAAGGAGGGCTCAAGAGGAATCACAAAAGTTCAGATGCCTACTGGTGGGCCCTCAGCACCACCACCGAGGGCAACAAATGGAATTTTCAATTCTGCAAAGCAGGATCCCGAAGACCCAAAACAATACTCCTAAGCCGCCACCCCCGAAGCCAACTCCCTAAAGAATCATCCTCTCAAAGGAATGACACATTTTGGACTATATGTCACCGTTGCAAGATGCATTATGAATATCTTATGATGTACCTAAACCATACTCTCCTTTGCCCTAATTGTCTTGAAGCATTTTATGATAGCTGAGACGGTGCCACCTCCGTCAATTTTTCCAAGTCGTCTAATCAGGTTCCTCGTCAGCAGAAGCATCCTTCAAGTGTTCGTCCTCCCAGGTCGGCCTGTCCAAGATCCAGCAAGAAATGTTCCTGTTGCTCGAAAATCAGTACCAAACTCGTCTAGATATCCTCAGTATCAGCAGCGTACAACAGCCACTGCAGGTGGTACAGATTCTTCTATTGCAGCAACAGCTGCCAATATTGTTCAGCAAGCACAACATAAGTTGAAGAGAGCATATACTGAATCTGCTGGGGGGAGGTAAGTTCTCAAAAGAGAAGATTAGATGATGATCATGTGGGGAAGTTTGAATGAACTATAATGTGCCTCAGGGAAATGGTGCCTTCGGAATTTCTAGTGGGAGTGGGATTGCCCCAGGATCGAGGTATTATGGCTTTTCTGGGACATATCGCCAACCAAGCAGTACCTCAGATTTTGACACCATGGAGACCCGTAACATGTTGATAGCAAAGAGTAAAAAAGGAGATTCTAACTAAGCTGAGGTCGTGGAGTTTAGAGACAAAAAAAAAGCAAGAAAGAGAGGCAAAAAGCCCCTGCTAAGATTCAAAACGGGAATGGTGGGTTAACTGCTGCAAGCTTACACAAGTGGAAGGTCAGAATAGCCCTTCTGATGATAATTTGAGTAAAGAGGAGGATACTGAAGTTGAAGCTGCTGCAACAATGAATGTTCCAGATCCCGATTTTCATGACTTTGACCAAGATAGAGCAGAAAAGCTCTTTTCGGGGATAATGAAGTTTATTCTGCCTATGATGACGATGATGGCATGCCTCGTTTTTTATGCTCTGGTCAACAAGGTGATTAGTAGGAATCCTATTAAGTTGAGAATCAGCTGGCTTAACTCAAAATCGACCACTGAGTTCGGTACTATTGACTGGCAGGGCTCAGGTTTCTACAAAACATGTGGAGAATTCAGGGTCGGCAAATATGAAACCTGCCAAATCTATGAACGCTTTTCCAGAAAGTTGTTTGGTCAAAGGGCCCTCGTGGTAGCACGTTATAGTAGTCCCTCAGAAGGGTGATGTTTGGGCACCTCTATAAAAAATTGGTCACCTGATTGGAACGAAAGCATACCCCCGGCTTTGAAGTTGTACACAATTATGAAATGGTAACAGTTCTGGATGACTACAAAGAGGGAAAGGGTGTTTGTGTGGCCTCACTTATGAAAGTTGTTGGTTTCAAGACGGTATTTCGTCCCAAACGACCCAGAAGAAATCAAGAAAGATACCGAATGAAGAAATGTTTGTTTTTTTCCCATCGTGTCCTAACCATTTGCTGACTGGTTTAGAATCTCCAGATGCTCCAAAGGGATGCCTGGAGCTCGATCCAGTAGCTACCCCGTTGGAACTGCTGCAGGTAATGACGAAAGATGACGAGGTGGCTGATAAAGGCAAAATGATACTATAGAGGTACTGAAGAGTGTTCAAAATTGTAGTTTGAATGAGACTGGTGTAAATATTCCAGATGATAGTCATGGGGGAGTCTGAGTTGTGGGGAGGGGATTATTGAGTAGTAGGGAAGACATTTTGCTAAAATATTCAACTAGATGTTGGGGAGATAGTTGGAGACTACATGTTTTGATTGGTTTTGCAATTGCACAAAGTTGACAAGCCTAATACCTTAGGGGAGACAATTGATTTTTTGCAATGGCATTTTGAAACTACAGTTAATATTGGCAAATCTATTTTATTATTGGTTTTCATGTCATGTTATGAGATTTAAGATTGTTACAGGCTATCATTTGCTAATCATATCGAGACTATAAGTTGAGAATTTTTTTTATTCGTTTGCATGTAGAAATTGATAGCGGCCTTTATTATGGGATTTTTTGTGTGTATTCAGTAAAAAAGTGATGTCTTTATTTTGCATTTTCTTTGTATTGTATGCTAGTGCTTAATTGAATCATTTTACATGAAAACCTAGTCTTTATGATGCTCCTGGTTTGAGCCAAAGTATTGGTTATTCATTCTTAGATATGACTTTGTTGTGTTGTTTGGGTTCAAGTAGCTATATATATATATATTTGATTCTCTTAGGTCATCTTGTTTCTTCAAGTTAGCTTATTGGTCCTGACTCGTTTTTTAGTTGCGACTTAAAAGCATGGACTAATAGTTAAATAGTAGTAATTAAGATTACAATTTCTTTTTTGAATAATGTATTAACCTAATTTTATGTTCCCTAATTACATGTGCATTCATGTGTAAGTGTGCCCCATTCAACTATAAATACCTAATAAATAAAATAACAAACACTTTTCATTGAACAAATTAATATTATCTTGGGAGAGTGACACTACAAAGTCATCCCCAAGTTTGACTCTAAGTTAAAAGTAATTTATTTTTGACTTACAATGCATAAAAAATATAATTAAAAGTCTAAGTTGCCATTCTCGCTCTATTTTAAGATTACACACGTTTTTTGCACTTCTAACGATTTTGAAGTGCGGTTTTTTAATTTTTCTTTTCTACTAGGCCAATTTTGGAAAGCAATTTTTAATTTAGTTTAAATTTCAGATTTTAAAAAAAATTTGTATTTAATTTGCACTTTCAAAAATAATATGTACTTTCCAAAAAATGCGTATTTGATCAAAATAAAAAAAATAAAATTATGAATACATACAAAAAATGGAATAAGCGGCGGTTTTTTTGTATAAATTTATTCTTAGATTAAACGCACGCGTTTTTCGGGACGGAGGGAGTATATTATATGAAATACAGCTTTTAGAATATAGAATTATGATTTATAAATTTGGATACGAAATTAACTATAAAATTGCAACAGGAATATATTTTAGATCATAGACGATGACGGAGGGAAACATTTTAGTTAATTTCACGATCATGGAATAGATTAATTATATGGAATACATTAATTACTGGTTTGTAATTTTTATAATGATTAAATAATACTTGTTTCCATATGAGGTTAAGGCCACGCATGTATATATTATTAGGGAATAAATCAATTAGTCAAAATGATTTATTCCATGATTTTGTAATTACTCAAATTGTAATTAATTTGTGTCTTTGTATTTCCTTATTTACTTGTACATATTGTATTTATATAGTGGATCTTTTCATCACCAATCAACGGTGATTAAACAATCTTGTTATGTTATAGTTGAAGAAGTTCCCTCACTCTCGGTGAACCTATTCTCCAAGTTGCATACCACCTCCCCGGCTAATTCATCACCGCTTTTCTTCCAAATTGGTTCAACCATCTCATTCTATGACCTTTCGGGGCGAAATGAGGGAATCTTTAAACCTTCGTTATATAGCCGACATAGCCAGCTACAAGTCTTCTTCAGCCTCTCAGTCTCTTAACCTAATGGGTTCAAATCGCAGCGAAAACATCCTCATCGGCTTGCAGCTATGCGTGAAAGAACTTGATGCTCTTCATTCCAATAACACTTGGGATTTGGTTCCCCGGACCAACGTATTCGAATATTGTTGGCTCCAAATGGGTGTTCAGACTAAGTATCTTTACGATGGCTCTATGAAAGGCACAAACCCCGCCTAGTTGCTTTCGAGTTTCTGCCATAAATACCGGCTTTTGATTTCTCTTCATACCTTGATCCCCGTCAAAGGTCGCAACAATCCCGTATTGTTCGGCTTTGGTCATTCATCGAGGTTGGCCTTTTACATCAAGCTGGATGTCAAGAATGCGTTTCTCCATGGTGTTCTTTAAAAACCCGGTTATGACATCTCTCAGCCCACCGTGTTCAATGACCGCTTTCCGAAACCATGTTTTAAGCCCAAGAAAAACCTATATGGACTTCGTCGGGCTCCTCGCTTAGTTTGTTCGGGTTCGACTTTCTCGGCCTTTCGGTCTGGGTTTTCATTAGGTCATTGTCCTTCTTTGTTCTCTTTATTCGTAAACAATATCACTATTTATCTACTTTCTATATGTTGATGATATAATTGTTACGAAATGACTTCGTCCTCCCTTACGAGGTTCATCACCGAGAAAACAAAAGAATTTGTTTTAAAGACTTGGGCCGGTGAATTATTTCTCCTTGGCCTCGAAGTCTCTCACTCCAAGCGATGGTTTTGTTTTCTCATCGAAGCAAAGTATGCCGTGAAATTCACTCACTAAAGTCGAGATATCTTGGATTCAAAACGATTGCTACTCCCTTTCGGCAGTGAGAGTCCCTTTCGTTAGTACGGAGTCTCTCATTCGATCCAACTCTTTATCTCTCTTGTTGGAGAGCACTTCAAGATGTCGTATCACCAGACCCGATATTTCATTTGGAATTAATCACGCCAATCAATTCTACAATCTCCTCTTGAGATTGCACTTCAGCTCTTGAAAAAAACAATCCTTCGCTACTCGTGGTACCCTTAATTTTGGCTTATATTCTTTTCGTGGCCCTCGATTTTTTCTATTATCGGCTACTCGATATCTGCCATTTGGGGTGCAGGTGTTGAGACTCTCGATCCAACCTATGGCTATTCCATTTTTTCTAGGTGGAA